>JAMKCH010006626.1:0-31400 GCA_023653785.1 Ophioderma brevispina | reverse complement strand
CGTCCTCGGTAGGTGGTCTACAACCAATCCAGTGAAATTTTAGAGAAATGTATCCTAAAAATCTCCTCTGTCACTTTAAGGAATAAATCCGGTTTTGTCCCCTAAGGGGGTGGCCGATTACACCTCCACAATAGCAATAATGCTGTGTGAGGGATTTATTGGAGCCAAAAGAAATTAACCAGATGCCCTTCCTGATTGCCAATCCACATGTTTTGGCGGTGGGCCTAGCCTTTAGGCCAACCACATCCATCATGCAAGGCAGGATGTGCTGGATGGCTGCCCATTAGCTCTCCAGAGCTGATGCCCTTGAAGGTAGATAATCTGTTCATTCTACCAGGGTAAACCAGGTACCCTCCTCGTCAGATTTCCTTAAATCGATGATTGGTTTAGCCACCGACAACTCAGCCCTGGAACAGTCATGGGTTCACCGATACCAGAAGCAGGCCATCAAAAGGAAACCTGACCTCTGGACATGACATGACCTGAACTGATATAGAACATTGGAAAGGCATCATGTGTATTGGATTGGTTAAAACACCCTCTGGAAAAGTTCCTTTGTGGCCAATCGGCAGGTCCTAACCATGGAATTGAGAACATCAAAGTTTTTACACAAAAATTTTACATAAACATTTGACTTTTAACTTTAAAAAAAATTTTATCCTTCATCCCTTCACTTCAGCTATCCATGATATTGGTCGGACTCACTTTACCTAAACAAGATTATCAACCAAACTCTATTCACTTTGATGAATTATTGATTATCCTGCCAGGATCCCTAATGAGCAGTACAGGTTGTAAAGCACCAACATTCTTTGACACCTGCCAAACCATTTTTAGGAAAGTGTGTCATAGCGCCTCATTGAAGCAAGAAACATACTCAGTGGGACCAAAGTCAACAGATTTGCAAAAAGTAGTACAAATTACACAGAAGTGGGATTGAGATTACATCTCCTCAAATACAGCCATTGAGTCAATGGTAGGGGTTTCAAACCTATAAGTCTCACATGATTACTTCATATCATATCGTAACATTTTAAAAATATTTGACCTTTGAACCGAAGTAAAAAGAGGTATCATGACTTATTGCCCAAATCTTTAAGACTACATCTTCTCAAAATATGAGGTTCTCAAACCTCTAGTCTCACCAGATTACTTCATATCATCTGGAAAGGTTTCAACAATATTTGACCTTTGAACTGAAGGTCACTTGAGGTCATCATTGACTTTGCAATTCAAGATTACATCTTCTCAAAAGAGGAGGTTCTCAAACCTCTTGTCTCACAAGACTACTTCATATCATCTGGAAAGGATTCAAGAATATTTGACCTTTGAACTGAAGGTCACACGAGGTCATCATTGACTTACTGCAATCTAAGATTACATCTTCTCAAAAGAGGAGGTTCTCAAACCTCTTGTCTCACCAGACTACTTCATATCATCTGGAAAGGATTCAAGAATATTTGACCTTTAAATTGAAGGTCAAATGAGAGGTCATCATTGAATTATTGCAATCCAAGATATTGGCATAGCATCTTTGACTGTTAAATGTGCAATTTGTGATTCCAGCATCTTCTGTTCTATTCATTTTTCACTAGATATCCTTGAGAAAACCTCATTCACAACTTTTTAGTTCGTCCCGACCTTGCAGTTTTGTGTTGAGTAAATGCTTGTTTTCCACGGTCCCATAGACCACTATGCAATAATTTCTGGCCGTTTATGGACAGAAAATACAAAATTTTGACTACTTAACGGCAAAACCTGAAGACCTGAGGCCATGGCTATAGAGTGAATGGACCATGAACCTTTTAATGTTTCTAATTCCATGAATAGATCAGTTCAACAGTCGGAAATAATTCAATTTCCCTACATTCGGCTTTTTTTTTTTTGCCAACCATATGGATAAGAGCACCTAAACATTATTGCACGAGGAATGAACTTTTTATCATCTGAAACTGAATTTGATCCCACTTTAAATATTCAAATGTCTCCAGAATCTTGCACCATTGTATCTTTCCCTGCCATTTATCTTGACACATTTTGTTCATTCCCAGGTAACAGAATCCAAAGATGCAATTCTCTTGTCATTCCTATCTGGAAATATAATCCTTGGGAAAAGAACATTATCTACAGAGTTTCAAGTATTGTGAATAAACTAGCCTCAGCAATATACCTTATTTAAAGCGGCTCTGGCACATTTACAGAAAATATGTATTTCTTCAATTTGCTCGCAAATGATAATCTAGGCCATTGGAAGAATAGAGATATATTTACACATAAAAATAACATACCCAAAAACAGATAGGGACATTAATAAGAGGTCAAAGACATCCAGGTGATTTGTAGGCTAACTTTTAAGTTTGCTCTAACTTTAATCAACAAATGTGTCTATTACATGATTATCA
Source organism: Ophioderma brevispina (assembly GCA_023653785.1). Classification (NCBI taxonomy): domain Eukaryota; kingdom Metazoa; phylum Echinodermata; class Ophiuroidea; order Amphilepidida; family Ophiodermatidae; genus Ophioderma; species Ophioderma brevispina. The sequence goes on along the minus strand of JAMKCH010006626.1, from coordinate 28,998 downwards.
TAGACTCGTACCGTACTAATTGATATTAAAACCACAAAGGTCACAGACCAGTCAAACAGGTGCATGCCATGAGAATCAACTCTGGCGTGTGTTTTCTTGTGTTAGACGCCTTTTCCGTCGTCTCGTTGTTGAATAATGTCGTGGCGAAATTAATTGATAAAGTCCGTTCTGTTACCAATAAGCGCGCTGATTTGGGCTTAATAATTTCAGGGTAGGTCTAATGTATATAAAAGCTTTATAACCATTCAAAAATATCAATTTTGAAAATCTAGAGGGCGCACTATTTTTCAAATGTGCCAGTGTCTCTTTAAGTATCTCTCTTCAAGAAACATACATTTTGTAGAAGGTGTAGCATCTGACTGTCACACTCATTTCATTCCTGTCGAATTCAAGTTTTGGAACAGTAAATACATATGCATATGAAAGACATTAGTAGGTTGACCTAACCAATGATGCTCATTATCATGTTTTGAGGAGTCCAAGTGTGTGAAAATATCAGATCCAAAACATGATAATGATAAAATTGGATGATTTACACCCAATATTAATTGGTCTCACTATGAGTTTTAAAATATTATTTTTGCAACTCATAGCTCGACCAATTAATTTGGTCTTAATCGATCCAATTTTATATCATAATTTTGTTAAAATTTCAATCGATCCAACAAAAAAAAATATGACAAGGGTCCCAAATAGGTTGTCTGCTTATGTGGTCAGAATAGTGTAGACCAATATAATGACCTAATTGACCCTGAATGACCTTTGTCCTCATTAGTTACCCTACATAATCAGCTCACAAGCAAGGGGTTCCAGTTAGTAGTGAATATTTGAACACTTAAATACATTTGCTATCATGTTGCTATTCCCATCTAAACAATTATCTTTAATTTTTTTTTAATTGTAAATGAAAATCATGGGTGTGTCAGCAGATTTGTTGTTATTTGTGCTAATTTGCATATAAATTTTAGGGTCAGCAGGTGTTTTCTTATAGGGATGGTCTGGTTACAGCAAACACACATTTTTTTTTTTTTTTTGCCTCACCAATGGTGCTCATGGATTAAAATTTCATTCGCCCACAAAAATTATCTGTGGTACCTTTAACTTCAAACAAAAAACTTGTGAAGTAAATTTAGCATATGTACACTTTCAAAATCAGCTCACGAGTCAGGGGTGTTCCATACTTGGACAACTAAATAAATCATTTGCTATCAATTTATCAAAGATGGTCTTCCTTGCCATACTAAGTTCATCCTACAAGTGCCTAAGTTTTGTTCAAATAACTAAAAATTACATATTTAATATTTTTGCAAAAGTTTATGGAATTTTTTCTCTTCCTTGACATAGCATCATTATAACTGCTCACTGCTCAAGGTCAGGGTTTTTTTCATCTCGTCTAATTAAGTCCAATTGTTTGAAAAATAAAGACAATTTCTTTGGTCATTTTAGCCTCTGTCCAAGAATCTGGAATATAACATTCTAATTTTTCATTTTTGCACATAATTTAATCATTGTATTTTGCAATATTTGGGTAAGGAACCATCAAATAGTTCTACTCCATGCAAAAATTGATTTGCAAAATCAGCTCACAGAGCTGCTTGCCCACAAGCAGTGAACGTTTTCGAGACCATCGTAAGTTTAGATCTCTAAAAATTCTCTGCCACCCTCCCAAGGGTTCCCTCTATTTTTCTCACCCCAGGTGTCAGTCTATCCATGCACATGCATTTATATGGCTCATTCTGCTAGACTACTATATGCGTAATATTTTCACAGGGACAACTTAATTTTTTGCAAGATCTTCAGACATCATCATTGCAACTTATAGATAACAATAACCGGCCAAAAAAAGCATTTTTCAAGTACAATAGAAGAACTATCAAAAGCATGAGAATCCCAAATGTTGTTTTTGATGACATGCCAACTTTTAAATTAAGAGAATAAAGATGAGATTTTTTGTTTTGGCCATCTTAGATGGTGTCATAATGGATGGCATCCAATATTTTGAGTGGTGGATGCCGGTGCAGCCGGAGATGGCCAAAACAAAAAATCCTCTTTTAATTCTATTCTTATTTAGAATTGGTGTAAAGTTTTGCTTTTTTATTGACAGAATTTATTGTCAAAAAGGAGTTTTTTACCTCATTTTTGTTTTATTCATTTACATAATAAAACCCCTCTTGAAAACAATTTTTCACCCCAGGAACGCAAAGTCCTCTCGACGGTGATCGTCACGCTGCTAAAATGCATTTGCTTACCAACGCGACCTGGCAAACGCAGCCGAAAACGCGCCATTGTGCGTGTGTCCAGCATACACCGCGTATTGCGGTACGCAATATCCATCTCTGGCCCAGTAGTGGATGGGCGGAGCTTTGACCTTAAACCAATCAAATTTCCTTGGTTACATGATAAACCACACCCACTGAATAAGAATACCAATTAACTCCTGAAAAAAACAAAGAAAACAGAGAAACAAAAACAGAAGGTGTTCCTGTGAATTGTATTAAGGTAAGTGTCTCACCCCTAAGTGCTTTATGTTTTTTACTCGAATTTCTGAATTTGCCACCATTGCAAACATCAAACTGTGTGTCTATGGTTACCAACAACACTAAAAATTATCCATGCAGACCCATCCTGAGTTGTCCTATTTTTGCGATGTTAGAGCGACTATTGAACCATTTAAATTCCACCAAAACCACATGGTCCCTTAACGGCGGGAATTTAAGCACACTACACGCTGTCAGGCGCAGGGCGCAGCATCACGTCACGCGGTGAATTTTTTACTGCCGTAATGAAGCGTGCGCGTGTTTTTAAATTACGTTTGCGCGAACGCATTTTGGAAAAACAAAAAATACTATTTATGAAAATGTAAAAAAAGCGCTAATTAGACCAGACGCATTTTCAATTTCTACTGATTGATAGAAAAGATGTTGATTCAATAGTGCATAAAGAGTTATTTTCCTCATTTCCAACAACATACTCACATTTTGGAGTTCAAAGATAAAGTTATTTGAGAAAGAGACAGTTGAAATGTGCTGAAAAGTCACTTTTTTACTAAAATACGGATTTTCTCAAGGTTCACTTTTCACAAAATTTGGTAAATTTTTCAGACAAGATAACTCCAAGTACCGAAGTCAAAGGTAAGGTTTAACTTTTCCTACGCTGCAATCGTCGTCTCAGGGCCGTTTTTCTTGCAATTGTTTCATTTTTTCTATTTTTCTAACTTAAGATATTCTCAAATATATACTCATTTTGGAAAGAAAGTAAAATCACATTTTGTGACTTTTTTCCTCATATTTCGAAAAGTGTCCGCTCTATGTTTCAAAAATTAAAAAACCGTCCCTAAACAAATTTGCTTGTTTCAATAAAAAATAACAAAGAATCATGAAAAGTCAAATTGCTTTTTGTTATAGCTGTCTGAAATATTGGGGGGCAAAATCATGTTTTTTTATTATTGTTTCTCAAAATGACGAAAGTTTTACATTAATCTGATTCCATCATCGGGTTCATCGTCCCAATTTAACTTTCTGAAATGTATACTTTTAACAGACAATTAATCAAATATTTGCGAATTTACAAACCAAAATAGATACTCGGAAGCTCAAGTTGACACTACCCTAACATCTTGGGCCCATACAGGAATCAGTAAGAGTTCCATATATTTCAATTTTATTCGCATATATTCAAAGTTATGCATTTTAATGACAAACTACAGGGGTAGGAAACGGGTTTTTTTAGATATCTCTATTTTAACCCCCTGAAGTCAACCACCTTTCTGATTGGTCCATTACATGAGATTCCTCTCTTGAGTAACCAATCAAAATAGACCTTCTATATCTGTACAAACCTTTTAGCTTGTCTTACAATGTCTCTGATTGGTTAAATACATCATGTCTCTGTGATAGCCAATAAAATCGGCCGATAGACTCTCAGGGGTAAATCATGGACTTGACAGACTGCTTTTCTGTCACACATTAACTGATACAGCTGTATTGAGTAAACAAGACTGGACAACATATAATCAGTCAGTTCCAATGCATGTGCCATTATTCCATTACTTCAGATATCTGTGGTTCTTTAAAGAAATCAACAACATAGAGTGGCTGAAGCACACAAACTGAGTGTGTTTGCATGGGAGGTTTGTCCCATTAAGAGAATCCTTCTCCATTTTCTTTTCTCCGCTGCCCATGTATTATTTGTTATTTCAAATCATTCACACCGACTTGCCATGCACATAGTGTGATGACTCGTTATTACTTCATCATGTTGTGTTTTGGGTAATTCTCTGTAGACTATAATATAATAATCCCATTATTATCAGGTTGAACACACCCTCTTTCATGGTTTGAAAATTCAGACACTATTAAAAACTAAAAATAGCCCTGCTGACTTTCCATACAATTATTTTTTCATTTTCAAAACAATATATATTTAAGATTCAGTATATAGATATATTTATATATAACTATATTTTTGTGTGTTGTAATAAATAAAATACTCAGAACTATAGTCACCTAAAAATGAATCAATTCAAAGTTTTCGAGATGGAGCGGAGGTTTTCGTTTTTCTAGTTGTATGGATAAACATTTGATGCACAGAGAGAGAGTGCCTAGGATGCGTGTATAACCCAATTTTCCGGATCCAGAACAGAATTTTATAACAAGTTGGGGTGATTATGCTTAATGAAGGACTTCATTTGGAGCTTAGTTATTTCACACAGTGATTAGTAATCTGGAAGGACGCCATTATGTCTATGCAAAAACATTATTTGTTTGAAAATTGAGAGCCGCCCTCATCGGGAAATCTCTGATCAGCCTTTAAATCTAGCTGGCCTGAGTGCTTATTAGAATAATGAAATTTTTTTTTAATTTTTCTTTATATTTTTCTGTTAATAAATTAACCTTATAATAATACATCTTATTTTGTTCATATGAAACTTCACAACAAAGAAATAACTGAGGTTATCAACCATGCACAATGAAAACCTAGATTAACGAATTCTGACAAGCTTGCTCTTCACTAAAATCCCTCCCATTGCACATTCAAGCTGACTCAACAGTCAAACCTTTAAATTTTTCATGATAGAACATGCACTTGGGTCAGAAAATTTGAACATTCTATTTCTTCCTCCAAGAAGGGTAATCTGTTGCACTACTTATTTAATCTTATTTTTTAAACATCAGAATTGAAGGTTTTAGGTTCTTTGTTAAAATGCCCAATTTAGAAAATATTTTTTTCCATACTAAAATTTTGCTTCCTTCCATGTTAAACAATAACTTCAATACATAAAACAAAATAAACCAAAAAAATTACATTGGTTCTTGGACCGCATGTGTCATCTGCCGTCACGGTTTGTAAATGATGGGCCTTATATGACCTTGCCATGTGACCTTTATGACCTTGCCATGTGACCTTTGACCACATCAACAAATGAGGGATCCAATGTTTTATGACTCAAGTGTGGTTCCATTTGAACTTCAACTTTTCAATTGAGGTCAATGTTACATTTTCAGCCTATCTTACAACTTGACAACAGACATCAACAACAGACAGACAACAACAGACATCAACAGTGGACAAAGTGATCCCTATGTGTCTTCTGCCTTAAGGCAGGCGACACAACAAATGATCTTTATGTGTCTTCCTGCCTTAAGGCAGGCGACACAACAACAGACAACAGTGGACAAAGTGATCCCTATGTGTCTTCAGGCAACACAAAAATGTTGGCTTAAGCCCCTGAATTAGGTCACATTTCTACCGCTCAATTTGAACAATTTGATATGGTTGGTTGTACAACTCAACTGAACCTAAAAAAATACAAATTGTTCTCTGGAATCCATACCTGCCATTGCAGTTTGCTTATGGGGACATAAACATGAAAAAAAATACCTCTGGCTGACCTTTGACCCTGGATGACCTTGTTTTGTTTGTTTATACATGTTTATCAAGTTTCAGCTATTGACAAATTTCTGGACCTGGATTATTTATACTCCAAGAAAACAGGTTCTTGCATCATGCTAGAGATTATTTTGCATTTGAGAAGCCCAGTTTTAGAAACAGGAGGAAAATGGAATACCAGTGAAAATCCTGTGACAGTGAGCTTAGAGTGGAAACCAATTATGAAGCCTCTGGCCTGACCTTTGGATAGAACCTGGGACATCAGTAAAGCAAGGACCCAAACACTAAACTGTTCCCCAAGGGAAACTAGAATTTGGCAGTTCTCGTCTTTCGCGCTCACTATATTCAAAGAATATGTGATGTGATCAAGCAAAATGAGTCGGAAGTCGGAAATATTGATTTTGTTTTGACATATAGCCAAACAAAGGAGAAAATGTCTTTTGTTTCCTATTGATTTTTGCCAACCTTCAACTGATCATATCTTTGGAATTAATTGGTCAATTTCAATGAGGATTTCAGCAAAATGTAGCTTTTTAAATGGTGCCCACAGTTACATGGAAAAGTACAAATCGAATCTGACCGAATTCAGACTCATTTTGCTTGATCACATCACATATAAGCTTTTAGATTTTAGTGACACATACATACACACATACACACACACACATACATACACACGCACAACGGATTGAAAAGTGGTCTTGCCAGCTATGCTAGCGGCCCACAACAAAAATGTCTTAATGACTTTTGACCTTGGTTGTGAACATACCAATGGACCATATCAGATGTTAGGATTGAATATGCAATTTATCCTAGCAAGTATAAACATAATCAGTCAATGCATTAAAAAGTTGAAAAAAAAATCATGCAAATTAGCTGATCATATAATGAAATATGCAAATAAGGTTAAAGGGTAGAGTTCAACATGTCCTAGCTATCATTGCATCAGGTAAACATGAACATGTGTGTACACACTCATACAATCACACATCACACCATTTGCACACTCCCAAGTAATTTCTATATGCCAATCTGCATACAGATGACAAAGAAAACCAACTAAAAAAAATTTCAACAAAAAAGATCCGTTTTTACAACCCAAAATATATTTTTTTTAAATGTAAATGTCTTAAGCCCATTCTACACGGTGCAAATTCCCTTGCAACAAGCTTGCAACAGACCTCCCCTGAGCACCTTGCAACAAATTTGCTCCATGTAGATGGGCTGTTGAAATGAAATCCACACCCTGTGATAATGTGCAAAAAAAACGTTCTATTTTCAAGGACGGGCCTTGCAATACCACCCAGTAGAAAGTCCAGTGACCTTTCTTTAACCAATTAGATTTCAGGTGGCTCATCAACATTCCTTGATCAAGGATGAAGAATATGGGCCATGTAGGGAGCGGATCAAATTCAATTTCATTCTCTTGTCTTGGGTTAATAACAACACTCCATGATGTAAAATGGACCAACAAATTCAACATTGCACAGACGTTTTTGGATTTATATGAAGAAAAATGAAGTTCTTTGGAATGTTTTTGAGACATAACCATGACAAAAAAAATAAAGCAAAACTAGCACTTTAAAGCTATAGCCAGTGAAATTGGAGTAAAAAATGCCTATCCTCATATCATGAGTTGGGTTTATTATAGGGCATAAGTGTTGTGTCTTAAGGTTGAATCTTGGTTAAAAGTAGTTATTAAACAGTTCTTTTGCCCATGGTTAAGTTAGACTAGGACGATATGATTTCCTGAAGAATGATTTTAAATAAAACTTTTTATACATAACTTGTTGTACATACTCTCTTAAAACGATAAGGTGAAAAAACACTCTAAAAGAGTGAAATCTCACTCCAAAAAAGTGCCAGCTGAGTGACGCATTTTTTAGAGTGAGATCCACTCCAAATACGAGTGAACCAAAATAACTCTAGGAAAGAGGAAAGGATAACTCCTTTTTAGAGTGAAATTTTTTTTTTTTTTTTTTTTTTTTTTTTTTTTAATTTTATTACTTGTTTTTTTTATTGTATGTTTGTAGTAATAATTCATCGCATCGTGACATGAAGAATTGTGGCGCATCATTGGCCATGATTCAGTGAAGACATGCATGGATGTGGCATGCATGACGGGTATGATCACGGTATGCATGCCCGTGACATGCATATTGTGCGTTTCGTACATGTGTAAGCCTAGCATGACTTAGCCGGGAGCCTGGCGCAGACTGCCGTATGTACGAGTGATATACAGTAAATAACATTAATGCTTCTCCACAACTTTGTCTGTAATGCTATTAACTGGACCGACACATTACAATTATACTCACCCGTGAGATATCTATGATTTCTTCACTTATTTCAACTTCGTTCAACCGGTTGCTGACGGTTTCACTTAACTCGTCCGCCATGTTATTCGAAAATATCACCGCGTTTGAGCGTTTCTGATAGGCTATTAGTTCACTCCGGAAAAAGAGTGAGCATTTTCTCACTCTTTTAGAGCTACTACTAAAACCCGGTCGATAAGATTCAGAGGGGCTTCTTCACTCCGAAGAAGAGAAAGAGTGGCCATTTTGAGCCACTCGGTTAAAAGAGAGTGAGCTCTGTGGAACCGCGAGTGTAGGGTGGGGTGCATTTTCGCTCTTTTAGAGAGCTAAAACCCACTCGATTAGAGTTAATTTAAAATAACTCGAAATTCAGAGTGATATTTTTTTCCCTCTCTTTTAAGAGAGTAAGTGATACTGAAATGGTTATTAAATACTCTCATAGTCAAATCTTGAAAAGGGTCTACAGTAAATTGTATATATTTATATCAACTTTTCAACATGTTAAACTGTGAATGAATGAGGTCACCAGAAAAAAACATCCTACTTTTTCTTTCTCTATTTATTTAATAATCTATAATAAAGGTTTTCCTTTATGGGAATAAAAGATGCATCAACATGAAATTTAGGTGTAACCCTATAAAAGCTTTGTATAATAACGGAAATGTAACTATTAAAATTATAGTAAATTTCTATTAAACACCTTCTTACACATTCTTTTTAAATAATTTTCGAATACAACTTCCTGTACCTACTTTTTTTCTGACGTTATTCTGACACTTATATATCAATATAATAGTAAAAGTACGAAAGCCAATAGTAATAAAAGCCAGGACTCTGAAATGGTTAGTAAATTCTTAACTTACACAGAAAAAAATTTTGAATGAAAAATCAAACCTAAAGTAACAAGCTAACAAGATATCCCCAAAACGGGTCACACGTCGCAGTGCGCCTCTGTTCAAGGACTCTGTTGCAGGGCCAAATTTGCATCTCGCAGTGTGGTGGGCATCTGTCATTAGCCCCGTAACTTATGGTCTAAATTGATGGGCCGTGTGAGGGCTGTTGCATCATGCTAGAAAGGGCTTTACTACACTTATTACTTACTACCCTGTGCATCGGGCATGTTGTTCAATTTTTCAGTAAAATGCCCTGCTGACACTACCATTTTTTCAGCCTGATACACCAACCCAACCAATTGTTTTTAAGGCCTTATCAATATTATGGGAGGGGGAAGTCTTGATAATGAAGTCCATGACTAATTTCAGACCCCATCTGCAATAGCTGCTATGTGTTAGATTTGGCAGGTATAGCACTTAATTAGAACACAACTGACAAATGGCAGCTATTGCAGATGGGCCTTCTTGCAGTAAACCCTCAACAAGCACCAACCAATGGTCACACATTACTCACAGTTAAATGTCAAGTGATGAGTTCCTTGGCATACGCGAACTAGCCTGCAGCCATGCATCACACATTTGCTCCATCCTAAATCCCCCAATGGGGAATTCCCTGTCCCATAATCCACTAGGCTTGTTTGTGTGCTTGAGGGATGCATGCACACACGGGGGTTAAGAGAATTGAAAAATGGGTTTTGTGTGTGGGTGTGAGGAAACTGACATTTGCTTTGCCAAAAACACACTGGGCATGATGTGTATAAGTATATTGGCCTTAATGCTGCTGTATTATAATATGGGGCAGTGTGTAGCACACTTAGAGTTTTTGACCAGCAACTATGCTTCAGGAGCAGGTCTCCCTTGCTTATCTCAAAGGGCAACTCTTGGTTTTGGTAATCTTTTCGGACTTTTAATTTTTCCCTCTAACCTGAAGAAATAATGACAAATTTTGTAATTTAAAAGAAGCAGGAGGAGATGCAAATCCCAGACCACTGTATCATGAGTTTGGGATCATGAGGTTATAGCTATCATAGTACATAACTTTAATCAACAAATGTGTATATTACATGAATATTTTGGACTCGTACTCACTGATATTAAAACCACAAAGGTTATAGACCGACGATCAAACAGTGTGCATAGCGTGGGAAACATGCATACGGCGTGCGTGTTCTTGTGTTAAACGCCATTTTCGCGCTCTTCTGAATTTAACGTCGCCGGCGACGTTAAATTATAAAATCGTTCTGTTTACCCATAAGGAAGCTGATTTGGTCTTAATCATTTCGGGTGAGGGCTTTTGTATATAAAAGCCTTACAACCATGCAAAAATATCGATTTTGAAAAATCTTGAGGGCGCACTATTTTCAAATGTGCCAGTGTCTCTTTAAGACCACAACAACTTAGACAGTTCATTATGCAGAACCACTCTATGTGCGGGGGGAGGGGGGTCGGACACGATATGTATTTTCTACAGTAGCCTCGGTCCCAGTAACATTGCAAAATCAACTTTTAGTTGATATCTTAGTAATATCATGATAATTTAGGAAAAAATTATTGACTTCAAAATCCGTCGGGGTTAGTGCATTAATGCTGCTGCAAAATAGTGTAATTTCCAATAACGGTCATTTAGATTTAAATATTCGTGACCAGGCCTAGCCTTAAGTCAAGTCTGTGCGTGACCGTTCGATATGTGTAAGAGCGCCCTCCTACCGTTAAGTCTTTGAATAAGACTAGCACTCGGGTTACGCCGGAAGTTGATGCTGTTCTGTTGTTGTTAGGTTGGCATGTCCTACCCCCGTCTACGTGCAACCCCTTAAGACCACAACCATTTAGGGAGTTCCCTAATAATTTTATACTAGTATTATTAAAAAGTCAAACTTTGACACAGTGTTAGTATTTGTGAGTACAAAGAAAATTTAAGCCTGACTGCACACAGAACTATTATGCTTACCGACCCATTTAGCTAAGTATAGGCATTATATTGCTATTTTATTATTACTACTATTATACTAACAAATTGAAAGCAGTTTCCTGTACAGCGCGCCAGTGGGTACAGCAAATTTGTGCAACTTCATTCCTGAAGCCATATAAAAGTGTAAATGTCCAAAGATTTTGGCAAGGCTTAGTCTACGCATTGCAAAGTATGGTATTCATTTGGTGTCTTAAGTACCTCGGGGGTGGGGGGGCAGGGGCGGATTTAGAGGGGGGCGCACACGGCGCGCGCCCCCTCTATTTTTTTGCAGAGTACAGGGCGCCGGGCGCCGCATAGTACGTCGGGCGCACTGTAGCTCTATAAAAATGGCTTCTTTATGCACAGGGCGCCCTGTAGATCTCTCAGAATGACAGTACAGGGTGTCAGGCGCCGAGTAGCTTTGTGTGGGCGCCCAACAGACGCAGTATGTCCCCCCGACTGGGAACAAAAAAAAATATGGGTCGACCGGCGAGTGCAGCGAGCCTGAAAATTTTGCCGCCCCCTCTATTGAAAAATCCTGGATCCGCCCGGGGGGGGGGGTATTTAAAGGTGGATAACTTTAAACTTTAAAAATGCCAGCACTTGTGAAAACTTGGGCAATGTATTCTAATTTTAAGCAAATACAAGCTCCTTTTTATAAATCATTTTCTTGTGTGTTGTCATACTTTCATCAATATTTTGAGAAATTTCTGCCAAGCAGCATTTCCTTTAATTGGTGACATGCAAGCTAGAATTTTTTCTCTGAACATGACCTTTCATATTGTACAATGTAATTATAACAATGTACAATACATTTTTTCTGTACATAACAACTTTCTTAACACAAATTTGTTAATAAAAAACTTACACACTAATATTTCAGGGCGCCCATTTTGAAGAAAATTTGAAACTAAATTTCCTCAAAATTTGGCAAAGTCAAGAGCCATTTGGCATGTTTCTCTTTTTAAAAATCTATATATTGTAAAAATTTGATAAGTACGACCTATTTTCATATCAAATTGACATCGACAAAATGGGAAATTGATATTCTCAATGGGAGTGCATTCCGTTTTCCATACGCGGCACCGTGTATATACATAGAGTGCTTGAAAGCACATGGGTTGTTGAACTGGTCCCATAATGCATTGCAATTTTAAACTAGAATTTCGCGGTTCTCAGTTTTCGCGCTCACTATATTCAAACAATATAAGCTGTGGGCTGCTCCATGACCTTTGATCTTGGCATATGACCTTTGACCTCATCAACATATGAGGGATCCCATGGTGCACCTAAGACACAAGTTTGGTTCCAATAGACGATTTGCACAATCCCCATAATGCATCTTGTATTGTGCCCATTTCTATCCGGGAACTTGTACCAGCCTCAAGTCAGCTAGAAACATACGGTCAAGAGCGTAATATCAACACTAGAAAACTTAACCTATCTGTGACGTTGCACAGTTGACCTGTATTCGTCCGGCAGGTGACAATTAGGGCACAGTTACAATCGAAAAATGCCACCTTTTGTCGTAAATTTCAACATCAGTGCCTCACTTGTTTTTTGTTCCTATGATATTCTTCTACATTTCTGTAAGATTAACTTCACATGTAAAGGTACTTTGTATAGTAGTTTTAGGCACTGTCCGGTGACGCGAACATACAACAGAATATTTTGTAAACATGAACTCCAGGACAAGTTCCCGAATGGGCACAATACGAGATCGTGCAAATCGTCTATTGAACTTCAACTTTTCAATGAAGGACAATTTTTTTTAAATTAACGTCAATTTAAAAAAAAAATTAACATTTTAGTGACACACACATTTACACATACACACGCACAATGGATTGCTAAGAGGTCCCCCAACGATAGCTGCCGGCCCACAAAAATTATACCATTATATGATTATGTAACATGATGAAGCCCTGTGATACACCATGAACTAAAAACAAAATAAACATCGCGGTCCTAGCACTGCTATAGTGTTGCCTGCTGCCACAGTCTGTGAATGATAGGCCTCATTTGACATTTGACCTCATAAACAAATGCAGGTTTCTGTGTAATATCCACCATAAACCAAGTTTGGTTCCAATAGAGCTTCAATTTTTAATTATAACTTGATCTCACATGACCTTTGACCTTGGTATGTTACCTTGACCTTGGTATGTTACCTTGACCTTGGTATGTTACCTTTGACCTCGGTATGTTACTGTTGACCTTGGTATTTTATCTTTGACCTTGGTATGTTACCCTTGACCTTGGTATGTTACCCTTGACCTTGGTATGTTACCTTTGACCTCGGTATGTTACCTTTGACCTCAACAAGTGAGGAATCCCATGTTGCACATGACTAAAATTTGGTTTAAATCCATCAAGTATGCGGATATTACAGGTAAATGTTAATCCTTCTAACAACATGCAACAGACAACATCATCCAGATGTCCAGCAGTGGACAAAGTGATCTCTATGTATCTTCCTGTCTTAAGGCAGGCAAAACAAAAAAATTTAGGCACTTTCAGACAATGGGTGTTAATTTAAAGTTTACATTGCATTGCAGTTTAAAATTTTGAGGTTAAACTTGTAATAACTGCACACTAGCTGTTTTTAGGTCATGATTTTAAATCATAGTGATTTAGTTTGGTCCCAAGGGGTGGCCGAATGAAAATTCCAAGATACCAAAGACAAATCCTGACATTTTAAAACATGACTGATAAACAACTAGCGTAATATTATTAATCTCATTCATAACCTGCCTCGAAATTGAGAAAGAACCAAGTCAAAAATAAATCGTCATTTGAATGTAAGAAACAGGCGCGTAGCCAGCCCGGTCCCGGTAGGTGATACAAATGTCCCGATCACAAGCAAAAATTTCCTGGTCGCAGGGCAAAAAGAATCTGAAAAGGGGCTGATTTAACATAAATATCCGTGTTTTATTTCCTGATTTCGCCTCAAGATTTTTTTCAGAGGGGGCACTGTGCCCCCCTCTGCCCCCACCTGGCTATGCCACTGGTAAGAAGGTTATAAGTGCAATAGTTAACATTTGTCAGAAATTCCCATTAAACATACTATTATTCGGCACCACGTCATTGGTCAGGTCAGGTTTTCTTGAGGGATTGCTACTGGTATCCTGTACTACCTGTCCCAGGGCCGGATTTCTAAGGAAATCCGATGAGGAGGGTAGCTGGTTACCCTGGTAGAGCTAAAAAGAAGATTTACCTACAAGGGCTAGAGCTAATGGCAGCCATCCAGCATATCGATGTCAGGGGCATCCGGTCAATTATCTTTTGCTCCAATGAATACTCACACAGCAGTATTGTGAATGTGAGGTGGCCATACAAAACCGTTTTAAGGTGGTGGTGGTGGTGGTGGTGGTGGTGGTGGTTGTGCTGGTGCTGGTGGTGCTGGTGCTGCTGCGCCACACTTGTCAGTGGCTCTTGAAATGGTTCTTCAGGCAATACAATGGTTCTTGAAATGGTTCTTCAGGTAAAATAGTCACCTCAAGAACTATTTTAAAAGCCACTGACTCAAAGAAAGATACATTAAAAGTCATCCTTATACATGGCAGCACAGACATTATTTTGCATGGCAGCTATTGCACTTTCGACCTTCTTGCATTCACATGGCGAAATATTTTACTGTAAAAATGTGCTTGTGATTGCTGAATTCTGCATTCATCTTGTTTCATTATTTCATCTTTCCAGGTGTGCCACTATATTGGGTGTTTCCATAAGGTGACACCCTTCTTTCTGACACCCTTATGAATTCGGAAACGTTAACGGAATAAACCACATAAACCGAACACCCCACTATATTCTACAATTCTTATATTTTTCAAAATTAGAAACAACTCTAGGGTGACAGGCTGTATGCAATATACAAAGAGTGCAATGCATTATGGGTTCAGTTTAAATCATACCCTCCGACTTGAAAGTGTAGGATATTAGCTTACACGTATGTTTACCCACAAACGTAGATGGTCAATTGTTTCAGACAATCTCGTATTGTCACTGGAGAGGTCAACAAACTGGCTCTCAGGAAATGAAAAAGTGACGACATAGCGATTACACAAAACTGCGCTTTTACATGTCATGTACGGGTGAATGTGTGTTCATCACTGAATGACAATGTGCCATAGATCGATGGCATGATTAAATTTTCATGGCAGTTAGCACAATTTGGAGCCTAGGCTAGATATGCAGTCTTGATGGAAACGGGGCGGTACTATGTATAATTATATAAATGGCATCAAAAATTCAACATCAAATTCAACCACTACAGCTAATTCACTCCCAAGAGCTCAGCATCAGAAACGGAGTCTACATGCATTTATCTCATTCATGAAAGCATGGGGAGAGGTACATGGATTACGTTTCTATCAATGTGGCATGCACTCCACTTTTTTTTACCAAATGAACTGAAAGTCTTACCAATATTTAATAAATAAGCCATGGTAATTACCCCCGATAGCTGAATTTGACAGGCATTCATTAGTCAGATTTCCCAAAATTGTCGTCAAAAATTCATGAAGCATAAATGATGGAGGTACTTGTTTTCATTTTTTTCATTTTCCCCAGAAAGGTTGAAAATGGATTCAAACTTAAAATAACAATTTTGTGTTAAATGTCCCTACTGACAAGCAAATTATTTTCACTGAAAAATTCAAAATAGTTGGCATTAAAAACAATTATTTTATTGGGGACCTGTTGATGAGAGCATTTTTAAACAGTTTGTTTATAAGCCAATTAGCACCTGGTCTCCAGATTAGTCCTGAAGACAACCATTTTTGAGACTATCTTGCTAGTATCTTAGGGCTAAAGGATGTTTCACAGCTGTTTGACCCCCATGCAAATTGTCTTATTTTAGAACAATTTTAAGCAGTGGCAACACAATTTTGACAACTGATATAGGCCTAAGTAGGGATATGCAAGCTTTTACCTATTCAAAAATCAGAAAAAAATCCATTGCGGGAATCTTGCCATATAGGCCTACAACGGTCATGGTTTTTGTTATAGCGCCCTCTATATGCCCATTCTCCATAGAAAGACATGGAAAATAAGATTTTTAAGAAAAATCATATTTGCCCGCAATGGAATTTCGTAAAATTTACACAGGATGTATTTAGTGGACTAATTAATCCAAATCAGTTGTCAAAAGTGCATATTTTTGTTTTATTATGGTTTGGGCATAAATAAAATGAAACTTTCAAACAGCTGTGAGGGTTAAAGGATGTTTGGTTTGGATGTTATGAGCGAAAATGTGCACCATTTCGGTCGACCAATATTTACCATATTATAATTCAGACCAGTGAATTGCATATATCCATACACACATCTACAAGCTCATTTGCACAATTCATGTTACAGTTTTATACATTTCCTAAGTAGGAATAGGAAGGTGCCATTTCTTATACAGTATTTTCATCTGTTTGCTGGCTGGTCATATTGTCTGCCCCATTCAATGGCGGCACCAGGGGGAATCTCCCCCCCCCCCCTCACCGGCCTGAAGAAAAATAATTGATTTTTGGCAAAAATTAGCAATTTGGGGCAATAAAAAAACAATTTTTTTGCCCAAAATTGGTTAAAAATCTGCAAATTTGGGGTGGTTCCCCCAAATTTCACTCCCCCCATAAATTTCACTTTTTCCCATCCCCCCAGAAAAAAGAAGTCTGGCACCGCCACTGTCCCCAATTTAGCTAGAATGCATCAGAAGTAAGCGATATGGTGCATGGGCAAAGCTACACTTTATGAAGCTACACTGTACTAGAGTTATGCATCAGAACAATAGGGCATTGAGCTGAATTGGAAGTGTTTCAGATACACCAATTAAAGGTGCAACGAGAGATTTCACATACCAGGTGTCCCTAAAAAATCGAAAGTACTGATTTTTGCCCTGATGTAAAGCATTCCATCAAAAATATCCTCATCTGAAAGGATTAAGCTGGAAAATGTTTCTTTTGTACAAATATTGTGAAATTTCTAATTTTGTATGGAAGCAAATACGAAATTCAGCCTATGTTTTTATTGAAATATAAGCAAATCAAATTCACCCTTTTTCTCTCTTTTAAGACATCTTTGTAGCCAAATACAAGGTAAGAAATCCATTGAGTGTCTAATCTACATGAAATTACGTTTATGACACAATATTAGGGCGACTCCAAATCTCCCATTGCACCTTTAACCGGTCAACTGCTTATATCTGCTGGACTGTAGTACAATAGCTTACAAAAAAGGTCATAAAGTCAAGGTAAAAGCAGTGCACAGTTAAAAAACATGATTTTGTAAGCCCTAAAGAACGCCCTGTAAAATTAATGTTGGTTGACCCAAAATTGGGAATATTTTTGCTCATAACATCCAAACCGAATAACATTTAGCCCTAAGATTTCACAGGATAAATGACAAAAATAGTAGCTTTCTTCAGACATCAAAATATTGACCACTTCTGGTAAAATCTGGGGTTGTGGGGACAAGGCTATTTGTGATCAGGCCATGGACCTTTGAGAACACTTGTTCAAGTTTGGACTGAAAATACTTTTAACACTTTAAACCTTGCAGGTGACTATATTTTTTTTTATTCTATTTTTTTTCAAAAACTTAAAAATTATCCATTTTAAAGGTGCAAGGAGAGATTTCAAGTAATCCATATTATTTGAAATTTCTCATTGCACCTTTAATGATCATATTTGGAATCAAGATTGAAAAAAGTCCAAACATTTGAACCTACCCAAGATCTACTCACTGCATTTGAGGAGTCAGTCGTAAAATTGGGACTAATGCTGAATGCAAAGAAGACAGAATGCATGACTATCAATGAAGAGGTAGATCATCCTATTATCTGTGCATTGTATGTCACAACTATCAAAGAAATAGAAGATTTAAATATCTGAGGTCCTATGTACTTGATAGCAGTAAGGATTTCTTGACAAGAAAAAAGACAAGTGCCTGCAATAAGCTTGAAATCATATGTAGTGGAGCAGTTTGGACTGCAAAATTGTTGACAACCCCTCCCCTCGGTACAACAAAATGCAACCACTTCTATTTTTATAATGAGACAAATGCATTGGTGTACATTTAAACAAAGTTTGACTTGATTTCAAATTTACCCCTGTACTAATTTTACCCCCTTATTTTACTAAGTTCCCCACATTTCCCAGAGGTTGGACCCCAAAATTCTGATTCAGCACCTTTAAAACTATAGAAAAACATCTTCAAACCTTCTTCCCCAAATTTCTAGAATGGGATTCTCGTTTATAATAACCCTACTATATAATTGTGGCACATAGGAGAGCACAGTTTGCTGGACATTACCAAGGACCAGATTACATCATACCTTCTTTTGTGGAGAATTTGATGTCAAAATACAGGTAGCAAACGACTATTACCCTGATATGCAGAGACACCAGCTTAATCTTTTGAACATGGCAAGCGACTCCAGACGCTCAATGATCAAAATTTGTCAAATTTTGTTTCAAAAAGGTCAAAATTATTAATTTTCCAGGGCATATTCAGAATCAGCATGAAAAATGCATCTAAATTAGTCCAAACAAGCATATAGTCTTTGCTGATATTCTTTCTAGATGGCTTTCCAAATGACCTGCAAGCATTTGGGATGCCATCTCTAAAGCCACTGACTTATGTGCTATAATGTACACAGAATTGAACCGTGTCAATAGGGTTAACATTGAATGAACTGGGAACAGTAATGTGGGATAAAGATGTTTTGCAAATAAGGGTTATCAATCTTGCTGAAGTCAAGGGCGATGATGAGTCCAAACAAGCCTAGTCTTAGGTCAGTGGCTTTTAAGATGGCTTCCCATCTCAAACCACCAACTTATATAAGGATTAAGGGTAACATTAGTGGAAAAAAATCATTTAGGGCCAGTAGCGTAACAGACAGGGGCGGGGAAAGGTTGTCACCCAGAGAGCTTTGACTGAGAAGAAAAAGGCTCAAAAACAATGCTAAATCAGCCTTTTTTTGCCTGCTCAGCAGGAAATTTTCACCTCCAATCAGAAAAATCTGCCTCAACTGAACCACCTCCAATCAGGAAAATCTGTTTCAAAGCTGGGAATTTTCCCCCTCTGAGAAGAGACCCCTGTTGCGCCCTGTTTAGGGCCCATGATCATTATATATCCATTTCAGTCACCTCTAGAGGCCCTTTTTCAAAACAAATAATTTTCAGTTGTATATTTCTTGGAAATAGCCCAGAATAGGAAGGTGGTATTTTCTACAAAGTATTTTTACTAAATTGCTGGCGGGTATAATGTTTCCCCTAGGTTCCAAGTCAATGCGGCTGGATTATGCTACTGGTGGATTTCAAAAGCAAGTGGATTATATGGGGTGTGTCCAATGCTGCACTGTCTGATTTTTGTATTGGGTTATGCATCAGAACAATAGGACACTGAATTAGAGTCTCAGATATTCCAATACCTGCTCAACTGCTTTTATCTGGTGAATTAGAAATTATAGTACAGTGACAAGTCACTGGGTCAAAGCAAATACACTGTTCAGCTGATTCCAGGAAATGGTATATTTTTGACTGGAAAATTTACCCAACCTAAAGAGCACAATTGTCTTTAATAGGATAGTTGCTACCCTTAAGTCACACAAGAATACACACCGACCCTGTGTGTCAGCGTCGGGGTAAACTCATAGGAGGGGCAAACAATTAACTCATAAGTAAAAAACCTAATTTTCATGTAATTTGCTTCAAAATCCCTGTTTTTCCTGAATTTTGAAACTCACAGGAGGGCGGTTACCCCCTTGCCAGCCCCTGGCGCTGCCCCTGCTGTGTGTAAAAACCACCAACTGGAGGTGTTTGTACAGTACGAAGCAGACGCATGCACTAACCAAAGTGGAGGAATCGGACTGTATAGTCCCTAGAAATCTGCCACATTTTAAGTGACAGGAGGAGATTTTTTTAGGATACGAATTTCTCTCAAATTCCGTTCCGAAGGTTTATTGGACAAACAAGTACAAAAGAAAACAGCAAACCTTGTTTTGAACTTGCCTGACTATCGTAATTGTCCCCATAGAACACCATGCTTTGACTTTCTGTCGTGCATGACAGAAAGTACTAAATCATCATATTATTACATAAAGACGGCGTATTCGGCTTATTCACTTCAGGTGTGATCGAATACATTGGAAAGCATTCCAAATATGCAAAAAACCCGCGTTCGAAAAAAATTGGGGGCGCTTCTTTCTGGAAATCTCCTCATGTCTCTTTAATGTATCTTGTTGGTAGATACAAAATACTGCATACCTCTAAGTCACACAAAGAGTACACGTACAGTACACCCAAGTGGGGGAATCTGACAGTGTAGTCCCAAGAAATTTGTCACATTTGGTGTATCTTCTAGGCACAAGATAGTTGATACCCTTAAAGCCACACACAAGGAGTACACAAGCAGTACACCCAAGAGGGGGAATATGACTGTGTAGTAACTAGAAATATGTCACAGGCTTGTGAAAAGTGAGCAAAACTCTGATAAGCCACTCTAGTTTTGTGTATCTTCCGTTGGCACAAGATAATTCATACCCTTAACACTTAAGTGACCAAGGGGTTTTCACTCCCGTTGGTGCCCAAGGGGGGTTCCATGGGACCCCCTAAGGAAACCACTTTCCCGGGGGAATTTTTGGACGAAATTTATACCACATGTGGAGAGTCATAAGACAACCCCAAATCAGCAATAAAAAATGAAATTTGTTATTTGGGCGGCAAATTAGGGGCAAAACATTGTTTTCAAAACACGCGAAAAATGGGCAAAAAGACGGAAAATTCAAATGAGCTTTGCGCTTACATCAAACTTTTTTAAAACTTGTTTTGTTGATATCTACTCTAGAAGACCCAAATAACATATATTTAACACAAAACTTGCAGTTTTAGGGAATCCTGTATTTTTTACGGGGGTTGCAAAATACACGTCATTTTCCCATAGACTTAGTACAGTAACGGTTTAGCAACTTCCACAATGAAATTGTTTGTTTTCAGCACATAAAAGGTTAATTATTTTTACTGTTACTATTAATTGTTTACTTATATGTATGTGTGAACAAATATCAGCAAAAAAAAATTTGGGTTGGTTCTTTGATTTTTATAAATATTCTCAGATGACTTCCGTTAGTGCCCAAGGGGGGGTTCCATGGGACCCTCCCTAATTAACTCATTAACGGCTTGGCCGGTTTTAATTATTTTGGTATGAAAAGAAGCGCATATAAAAGTCAGACAATTACAAAAAATATCGGCGCAAAAATCCCACGCGCAAAGCGGCCAGCGCTAAAACAAATTTGGAGGGTCCCTAGGAACCCCCCTTGGTCACTTAAAGCCACACACATGGAGTACACATTCAGTACACCCAAGTAACTAGATATATGCCACAGATCTGTGAAAAGTGAGCAAAACTCTGATAAGCCATTCTAGTATACCGCCAACCCTCACATGCACAGCTTCTAAACACAAAACATCCCCTAATCATCATCGTCATCATCATCACCCCGCAGCGCTGTAAGTCGCAATCTGTCTTCAATCCACAGACTGTGATGCAAGTAATAAAATCAAAGAGCTTGCACACCAATAATGTGAAATCTCACTGGGACGCTGTTTAAATCCGGATTTGAGTTATCGTGCTCCCCAGCCCACCATGCAGCTTGCAGACTGTAGTGCTAACCATCTATTCAGCTTAAATAGCATTTCGGGGAAAGTTACTGATGTGATGGTATAAACAAGATCCTATCAGGCAAACTACTGGAGATGGTTACAGCATAGTGCAGGCTTGTCTTGTGTCATAAATTAAGTAGTAACTGTTATTTACAATGAGGGAAGTGGGAAATTTCATTTTTTTTCAAAAAAAAAATGTTCACATTCCCTTTCTTTTTGTTCACAATAATGAGTTTCCTTTATTTCATCCTATTTCCTATTTATAAAAAAAAATTAATTCTCCACATTTCCCCTTCATGTTTTAAAAAAAATCCTACCTATATTACCAATTCAGTAATATATAGGTTGTATTTCTGAGTGGCGACACCCCCATTTACAGACTTCTATCGGCAAAACGTTGAGTTGTTGGCAAGATTGGTATTATGTAAAATAGATGTAGGTGGAATATTTTAATGAAATAAAATATTTTGTTTCTTATATTACTTCCCATTGGTAATATGCAGTATACAATACAGTGTTTTGAACAATTTTATAATATTGGCCTCCCCCTCCTCAGATTTTTTAACCTACGGTAAAAAAAATAGCGTTGCCAGCAAAACTGTCCATTTGTCGACAATTTCAAAAAATTTTCCGGGTGTGCTCGCCGGGTAAACTTTTATTTATCAGGCGAGTGTAGCGAGCCGCAAATTTTTGTTGAAATTGTGTCGGCAAATGGACAGTTTTGTCGGCAACACACACTCAACACCCCCCCATTAAAAATGGTCTGGGAATGCCCCTGACTGTCTTATTGGGGAGAAATTTGTTGGGGAGAAATTAAGCAAATCAATCAATGCACACCAGTAGCGTAACAGGCGGGGGCAGGTTGCGACCCAGAAGAGAGCTTCAAATTGGATGAAAAGCATGAAAATCATGCTAAATCAGACTTTTTTTGCCTGCTAACCAGGAAAATTTCACCTCCAACCAAGATAATCTACCTCAAAACCACCTCCAATCAGTAAAATCTGCCTCAAAACTGGGAAATTGCCCCCTCTGACAAGTGACCCTTGTTACGCCCCTGATGCACACATACCGAAATGTTCAAGAAGGAAGTGCACTGGATGCTTATTAGCCTTCAATTGAAAATAGTCAACTAGAACTAAAGATAGTCACCTAAAATGCTCAATTCCAAAATTAGAGATGAATTGGGTTTTTCATTTTGATGTAGTAGACAAATATGTATCATCATTAGCCTATGTCCGTCCACTGTTGGACGAAAGCCTCAACATGTTTCCATGCTGGATTTCGGCCTACCCTATATTGGTCAGGTCAGGTTTCCTTTTAGGGCCTGCTACTGGTATCCTGCTAACCAGTACTACCTGTCCCAGGGCCGAGTTGTCGGCGGCTAAACCGTCACCCCCATCGATTTTCTAAGGAAATCTGATGAGGAGGGTAGCTGGTTACCCTGGTAGAATGAAAAAGAAGATCTACCTACAAGGGCGTCAGCTCTGGAGAGCTTGGCAGCCATCCAGCACATGCTGCCTTGTATGGTGGGCATAGTTGCCCAAAGGCTAGGCCCACCGCCAAAAACTGTGGATTGGCGTCAGGAAGGGCATCCGGTCAATTATCTTTTGCTCCAATAAATCCTCACACAGCAGTATTGCTGAATGTGAGGTGTATCCGGCCACCCCCGTTGACGGGGACAAAACCGGATTTAAAACTTTGGTCTAACTAAAAAGTCTGACTACGTGCCTGAAATCACTGCTGAAATGCAATGAAGGTTAGCTATGTGACAGTGCATTGTACACACAAAAAATAGATAATTGTGAAGGTTCTGTCAAGGTTGTCTAACTCTAATCATTAAATAAAACCCACTCAGACAATGTGGACAAAACATTTATTATCATCTCATTTTTTAATGCGTTTTAAAGGTGCAACGAGTGATTTCAAGGCATTCATATTTTCAGTCATATGTAGTGGTTTCATATAGATTAGACAAAAA
This sequence comes from Ophioderma brevispina, assembly GCA_023653785.1. Taxonomy (NCBI): domain Eukaryota; kingdom Metazoa; phylum Echinodermata; class Ophiuroidea; order Amphilepidida; family Ophiodermatidae; genus Ophioderma; species Ophioderma brevispina. Next base: position 5,320 of record JAMKCH010006626.1, on the reverse strand, counting down.
TAGATTTCTTACCTTTTATTTGGCTACAGAAATGTCTTAAAAGTGAAAACAAAAGGTGATATTTATATGATCATATTTCATATTTCAGCTTTTGACTGTGTTAACCATTCTCTTCTTACTGACAAACTTTTACAAAATGGTATTACTGGTCCTGAACTTCAGTGGTTTCGATCCTATCTCAGTATAACCGAACTTAAGCAGTCAATGTTAATTCTACTCTTTCTGACTTCAAACATATCAATATTGGTATTCCTCAAGGCTCTATACTCGGTCCTCTTCTATTTATTATTTTTTGTCAATAGTCTTCCAAATAGTGTTAACTGTAAATGTACTATGTATGCTGATACAATACTTCTTTGTACTTCATCAGACAACCAGCATACTCTTGAATTGGAACTTCAGTCAAACTTAACCAAAATTTCTGAATGGTTTGATGAAAACAAACTCACTTTAAACACCAAGAAAACTAAGTTTATGATTTTTGGTACACGTCACATCCTCAGTAAATTTCAGAATGTTACTCTGCACTGTAATAATGATACTATAGAAAGGGTTGACCAGTTTAAATATCTTGGTGTAATTTTTGATCCTTTGATGTCCTGGTCTGACCATATCAATCATATGTCTACATGTATTTCCAAGCAGTGTGGTGTTATTAGAAGACTTAAATATTATGTTCCAAGGGATACTCTGGTTATGCTTGCTAACATTGTCATGCCACATTTTGATTACTGCAGCCCTGTCTGGTCAAACTGCACTAATGACCTTTTAAATTCACTTCAAATTCTTCATAATAGATTAGCACGTATAACTTTATCAGCTAACATCAGAACTTCTGTTAAAGATATGATGAGTACACTGCAGTGGAACAAACTTTGATAGGGTATATAATCAAATGTTAATGCTTATTTTCAAATGTGTTAAATGTCTTGCCCTGGTATACCTTTCTTCTCCCTTCACTTTCATGCACTCAGTTCATTCTAAGGATACCAGAAGTCAAACCACCAACTCTTTGTTGTATGAACCATCTTGGAACTTAAATGCAGGCAAACATACTTTCCATATGAGAGCAACCATGGATTTTTTTTTTTTTTTTTTTTCGGCACACACCAGGTAGTAAGTTTAGTAGTTCATAAATTAACAACTTTATTATAGATAAATCTTTGATTATTGATACTTAATCGATGTTTGAATGAGATTGATTTAAACACACAATTAAAATAAATACTTTGTTTTAATATTTGTAATCAAGTTCACAGTGTATTGTCTAGTTATTCAGGAGTTTGAATCCGTAGTTTTGAGGTGGTTTTGGCCTTGGTCAAGGTGACCGTAACAATATAATCAAATGTTAATGCTTATTTTCAAATGTGTTAAATGTCTTGCCCTGGTATACCTTTCTTCTCCCTTCACTTTCATGCACTCAGTTCATTCTAAGGATACCAGAAGTCAAACCACCAACTCTTTGTTGTATGAACCATCTTGGAACTTAAATGCAGGCAAACATACTTTCCATATGAGAGCAACCATGGAACAGTCTTCCTGCATATCCACTGTGACTATAATACAATGAGTCTTTCACAGCTTAAAGCATCAACATTTGTAAATCCTACTTAAGCAATTATTGTTTATATTTTGCTCTGCTTTCTGATATCTTTGTATTATCATTATTTATATTCACACTGTATTCTATTATATTTATATTTTGCCATTCAATGTTCATAGTACAATACAAGTTCATGTACATTCTGTAAATGCTGGGCCTCCTTGGAAATCAGTGCTCTTATCACTGAAGGTGCTACCCTGCCTAAAGAAAGCTTAAATAAAAATAAATAAAATATAAAACATATGCTGCTCCTATAGGAAATTTGAAATTACACAATTTTTTTACCAAAGAAATCATGATAAGCTTAATCCTTTCAGATGGGGATATTTTTCAGAATTTCCACATTTTCACTACCCCTTATGTGAAATCTCTTGTTGCACCTTTAATTTCTGAATAGTGGTAGATTCGGTGGTGGAATAGATTGTGGAAAATCCCCCTTCACATGTCCTATGTCCATGATAACCCTACCTTTGGATGATGCTCCGTATGTACAGCACAAGTATAGGCACATTGTCCATTTAAATGTATTGGATCCATCATATATGGTGGTTCAAAGAAATCCACGCCTTCCAGCGGGTTATCCATGTCATGACACCGTACAGAGGCCCATTTAGCCCCCAACTTGAAGCCAATATGAAACTTATGCATTATTGAGGAATCGCATCCATCGCAGTTTTTACATTGTGGGCTGTAATGGTTTTCCTCAGTTAAGACGATTGAAGTTCCTATAAGGTCGTCTTTTTTTAAATGCGGAAAGTCAGCCATCACTATTTCAGTTTAAAATAAAAGACAAGATATGGATGTAGCTGAGCTGGAAGTATTATATAAGTAGAATTGAATCAGATTTGAATCGTAACAATTTCCTTATACCCACAGCAAATTCAGCATACCAAAATCCACAATAAACATTCCAATACTAGCACTTATAACTCGATTATATCTTGATCTCCATGGTAACAATAGAACACAAGTTTAGTTGATAACATCACTTTTGTGTATAGGCACGAACGAATGAACGAACGAACATACTTCCTTGGTAGTCCCCCAAATTCAAGGCAGACTTGAAGCTAAGCACAATTGCCAGGTTACGATAGCTCTCTCAAGTCAGCGAGGCGTGACGCCGGCCACCCAGGGTAAGCATACTGTGTTCTTATACCAAAGAAGCAGAATTTGGAAAAGTCTGCAAACCATGCACGCTAAATGATCTCACCTGTACCCATAGCTCCATTGCTGACTATAACAACAGAACCAGGTAAAGTATCCGATTTGTCAAACAAAAAAACCCTTTCAAATTCCATTCCCACTAAATTCTGCTCTAAATGACTGGCCGGCCTTGAATGCAATTAAATGCTTTGTTGGTTATACTTCATGATTTGGTTGGCCACTTTTAATACCTATCACTGACCTAACTAACTTCATAATTTGATTGTTGTACTTGGAGCATATAGTTATTTTTGCAGTGTTTCATTTTTTGCAAATTTTGCTTATCAAAGTGAAAATACAAAGCAAAGACACAGGAAAATTTATTACCATGTGCGAAAAAAGATGTTACAGATTTTGCAACAACAGCAACTTATGTAATTTTCAAACAAGAAGTAAGCAGTGTCTTATTGAAAAAAAATACATCGGTCCTCGGACCGCATGTGTCGCCTGTAATGATAGGTCTCATATGACCTTTGACCTTGGCATCTGACCTTTGACCTTGGCATCTGACCTTTGACTGCATCAACAAATGAGGGATCCAATGTTGCACCTATGACTCAAGTTTGGTTCCGATTGAACTTCAACTTTTTCATTTAGGTCAATTTTACATTTTCAGCCTATTTTACAACTTGACCTCACATGACCTATGACCTTGTATGTGACCTTTGACCTCATCAGCAAATTCAGGATCCCATGTTTCATCTATGACTCAAGTTTGGTTTAAATCCATTGAAGTTTTTGGATATTACAAGCAAATGGTAACCCTTTTTCACAACAACAACAGCAGACATCAACAACAACAACAGACTACAGTGGACAAAGTGATCCCTATGTGTCTTCCTGCCTTAAGGCAGGCAACACAAAAATTACTAGTTAGATGCTCTTGTAGCAACTTGTGTAATTTTCAAACAAGAATTACGCACTTTGTAATTAAATGGGTGGTGGTGACCCGATTGACGTTTTCTCCCCTGCATGTAAGCATATCACCAAACGAGAGCATCAATGATGCATAAGACCCACATGTACGGTTGACAGTAGCGTAGCCAGGGAGGGGGCTCAGGGGGCGCTAGCCCCCCGTCAAATTTGACAAAATCATGCAAAATCAGCCTAATTTGGACAAATTTAGGGCACAAAGACAGCCTCAGCCTCCCGTCAAATTACAATCCTGGCTATGCCCCTGGTTGAACTGGAATGATTCTTGGAGACGCAATGCGTGAGACACCTAAGACAAGTTATTGGTTGGCAGACAGTTTTTGAACAAGTAAGATTCAAGATTCAAAATATGCTTTGGCAAAATAGAAAATGTAGTGTAGTACAAAGTATTTGAGGTCAACATGAACCCGGGGGTGCTCTTCTTCAAATGGTGCAAAAAATACATTCCTGTCATAATTTTTTTTGAAAATTACATAATGCCTCTTTAATCCAATTATAATCTTAACCAATTTCAGAAAATCATATATTGCCCCTTTAATTGGGAATGGCCCTTTAACTGGTAAATTGAGGAATGGTCGGTTATTTGGTAAATGGAGGAATAGCCTTTTAATAATTAGTAAATTGAGGAATGTCCCTTTCATTGGTAAATGAAGTTTTTTTTTTTTTTTTTTTTAGGCAGGCAACACAAAAATTACTAGTTAGATGCTCTTGTAGCAACTTGTGTAATTTTCAAACAAGAATTACGCACTTTGTAATTAAATGGGTGGCGGTGACCCGATTGACGTTTTCTCCCCTGCATGTAAGCATATCACCAAAAAATCTCATTACAAATTTTGAGTTCAATCAGTTAAGCTGCTTGGATAGTACAATACAAAAAAAGTATACAAAATGGACAGTGTGTGTTAATAAATGTTGTCATCCACATTTGGAAATGTTTTTGTTCCCAACATGAAAAAAAAATATCCCTGTGCCTTAAATTTCACTGGTGTAATGAGAAAAAAGTGGGGGTAGGGGAGGTCCAAGGGGAGGACCAAGGTTGTCGATCAGGTCACCCACCTTTAAGATGACCACCACAGTTAGGTTGGTGAATGAAGTCATCCATCATGCGTGGAAGTAAGATTTCCGGAAATGGTGCACAAGATGATTTGCTTTCCGGATTTGCAAAAAAAAAATCAGCCAAAAAACAAAAATCAATTCAACTTAATGTGTACATGTGTACATTTGATGGAAGCCAAAAAATTCATTGTTATGGTTAATATAATTCTGTTAGATAAAGCCACTCGATATATGATCAATAATTATTTGAGTGTATTGTATAATATTATTTGTTGTAAGGGTTCTCCTTTAAAGCAGGGTTACATTTGAGGACCTGGCATAAGTAGTTGGGCAAAATACCTTACCTGTTGTGATTGAAAAAAATGTGACTTATGCTTTATACAATGGAATACACCAGAGGGCAATTTGAACCAACTTCCCATAATGCATTGCAAAGTGCCTATATTGTACTGCACAAAACACATGTCAGTACTTTGGGATAAAGAGTGTTCAAGAACCATAGGACATTTCATGATCATGCTAAAA